>CM024516.1:8624963-8652463 GCA_014182375.1 Eucalyptus virginea
CAACGAAGTTTCGAAGTAATAGCTTCTCGTCCTTTTAACAAACTCTGCCACCCCCAAAAGGTCGATAGCTTTGATTGAAGCGGTTTGAAAAGATGAATACACAAATATAATCCCTTAAAAAGCTGACTCCGGATAGCATTAGGTTGCTGAAAAAAGACGCTAAGCTTGCTTACCAAGCATAGCTTTGTTGAGATTAATTAAATCTCTGAATCCCATCCCCCGATGCTTTTGAGTGCTTTAATTACATCAGGCCGAATTTTTCCAATGAATTCAGTTATTGTTGTGTTTACTCCACCCGAATGCGATATCTTTCTTTCGATCAATGCAGGAGCGACAAGGGAAGCTTAAAAATAGACATGGCGCATCTTGAGGTAAAGGCTGAGATTGCGGTTGATAAGATTTCCTTGCCACTTTTCGATAAAATTTTTCCTGCCAACCAGCTAATTTAGCATTGACTCTTGCAGGATCCGGAGAACATCTCCCGTTTGGAACGACCCCAATCCGAGGGAATGCCAGTGCTTACCATATTCTTGATAATAGGTATTACGAGTTCTTGCGCTAGAATTGTGTTGTAAGGTAAGAAGGCAGATGTTTACGAAGAACAAACGGTTGTTCCGATTAATGAGTTAGCTATAGCGAGGCAATATTGGTTTAGGAGATTAGCAGCAAGGTTTTGGCATTCATAAGTGTGGCTTTAGGAAAATCTTGAATCATGTAAAAACAAGTGAGATAACTTAGGACGGGCTCTATTGAATTGAATCCCGTATATGTCCATATCCATAGCTTGATTGATAGTAGTTGTGAGCATTGGAAATAGAATGAAGATATATGGAGATAGGGGGTCACCTTGGCGAAGCCCTCTGGTAAAGGCTGAAAGTAAAGGGAGGCATTCCCCATTAAACGAATACTAAAAGAGACCGTAGTAATGCAAACATAACATAGTAACCCAGCTATCATTAAAGCCCAAATGCTTCAAATAGGCTTCAAGAAATCCCATTCAACCCTATCGTAAGCCTTACATATCTTTTAGGGAATAAGGTTGAATCTTTTCTTACATGTTCGCACTTTAAAGCGATGAAGCACTTCTTGCACCACCATGATATTGTCTTGTATCTACATCCTGATAAATCTTTGTTCTTTTGAGATCAAACTAGATAGCCAAGGCTTAAGTCACATTGCTTGAGTATTTTCAAAATGATCTTATAAGCGAAATTGCAAAAGGCTTGATGGAATTCGATGCTTGTTCAATGCTTTACAGGGTGTTGAACTTTGGGAACTAGGGCAATTATTATTCTGTTTAGTCTAGGAGGCATACAACTGTTGCGAAGAAATCTTGGTATGTAATGATGGTTGTTTTGATGATATTCCGGTGTTGCGATAGAAGAGGCCATTAAGGCCCGTCAGTCCGAGGCCTTGAGCCCAATTTGGAAAAGTAGCACAGTAAAATCCCTCCCAGTACCCCTACTAATCAAGTGTTGATTCATTTAGGGTGTTACCCGCTTTGCTGGACATTGCTCTAAGAATGGGACGAAAATCCGGTAACCACATTGATATAATTGAAAAAGAAGCGGTGTTATAGCTTTGTTTTGCAGTTCTCAATTGATATCGGTTAGTATCCTTAAGCATAATAATTCTATTGCGTTGTCTTCTTTGCATAGTGTAGGCATGAAAGAATTTTGGTGTGATCTCCCATTTCAACCATTGAATACGGGACGCATAGCCATTTGTTCCCTTGATTCAGTTTTGAATTTCACTTCTAATAGCAATAGCTTGCTCCTTATCTCGTCTGATAATATGTTACATTGATAATTATCTGCGGTTGATATTACAATTGAGAGATTATTTGATGGCAATTGCTAAACCGTGCTACTCGACTAGTTAGCAGAGTAACAAGCGCCTATAATTTAGAAACGAGGTATTACTTTTCTCCATGCTTGTTTGACTACCTCTTGACATTCCCGATCTTGATTCAGAAAGCTTCATAATGAAAGGTCTTTGCTAAGCAACGGATGGTGGACAAGTGTGCAGCAATATAGGACAATGATCCGAACCGACGGTGGTAGGGCAAACACTTCTGCGGAAGGGTAAGATATCAGCCATTCAGTGGAACAAAAAACACGTCGAGCTTCTCCTTTGCAGGCATCCCCTGCTCGATTATTTGACTAGTAAATTCACATCCTTTACTATGCGGTTCTAATAAAGCACGAGTCATTGATTACATTAGAAAGGATGTCATTCGCGAAGTGATGGCTGGTCTCTTGCCCATTTTCTCCGGGGAAAGGAAGTCATTGAAATCACCTACACACAGCCAAGGTAAATGATTTGCAGCATATATGACTGGTGTATCCCAAATTCTGCGTATTGATAAGTTGAAGGGCGTCGAGGCACGTGATATGCATCGAGCTGACTGTCAAAGGCTCAAGGGCTATGAAATCAACAAAATGATCATCCGATTGTACAATAGTAACTTCAAAGAAATCATTCAGAACTGACAAGTCCACGAGGAAGCCAATGGGTCCTTCAAAAAAGTGAGGGAATTTAAATCTTCGCTGTAAACTATTCACGACTGATTGTGCATTCTTAGTTTCCATTAAAAACACGATATCGGGCTTTTCGGAGGCTAACATCGCCTTTAGTGCTTGAATTGTCGGGGATTGCCCACCCACGACAATTCCAACTCGGGAGTTTCATTTGGAACACGGTGGCTGTTGAGGGCCAGCCGCCAAAGCCCAAGGAGCAGGATTGTCTGCCTCCAACACCGGAGTGTCCAGTAGTAGAGTTTCATCAAAATCCGTAGAGGAAGGAAGTCTAATGTCATAGGGTGAGTATCGTTTCGTTTTCTTACTTGATCCCCCAATTGGCATTGGTCGAGGGATTTTGGGTTTCTTACATTTGAGGAATGTCAATGGAGGGTTGAATGCTCTTCATCTTTGCCTTTGCGGGTACTAAATCGTAGTGATTGCGGTTGGATTACGAGTCGAGAGGCTTGGAAGTCCCTTGAGGTAGAACGGGGTCGAAGCGGGGCCTCGATGCGGGAATAGGAGGGAGAGCTGGGATAGCAGGTTGCATTGGAGGTGGAGTTTCAGGTACTGTCTCTTCCATTTGCTCGATAGGTACTGTAGGGTGATAAAAAGCATCCCAATAAGGGCTAAATTGTTTAACCTCTGCTCTGAGCCAGGGTCCATAGACCATCGTATCACGGCCTTCAAATTGTGCTTCCTCATAAGGGTACTCTGGACATGAAGCTGCATAATGACCAAGCCTTCCACAGGAATAACAGTAATGGGATAGTCTCTCATACCTAAAGTCGAGCCAGAGAGTTTTTCCTTCAATACTGATGAGTTTTCCTGACTTTAAAGGATTTTTCAGATCTAATTCTATCCGAATTCTTGCAGATGTGTCATTTTTCACTTCAAAGCGCGACCAACTTTGTTGTCTGACTCTTCGTAGGATTGGAGGAGTAGTCCACTCAAAGGTAAGCCTATCACATGCACCCGAACAGGCACTTGGAAAAGTCGTAGCATTGTAAAGGAGTATTGGGTTGCCATGGACGTAGATTAACCAATTGACCGAAAATAACCAAAGGGCTGCCCTCTAATATGCGTCGTTTTCCATTTCAAATCTGAATTTAATGATATACAGCTCGGTATCGAGCGGAGAAATCTCTACATGATCAACTCGCCATGCTTTCTTCATTGCAACTTGAAAAGCAGCTAAATTGATAGTAGGATTTGTAAAGATATTACCCACCGGTATAAGGCGTGAGGTCCTTGTTTTTCCGAAGCGGTATGTCATCCCAAACCTCAATTCTTGTTCCGAACACGAGACGGCTAGACGATGACATAATGAAGCAATGCGCGAGGTATTGTCACTTTCATCCATAGCCAAAATTACAGTAATTCACTAGTATGGATAATTGGCGGGGAGCAGTACGGAAAATAAACTCTCGGGGTTGCATGTTCCAGATCGCCAACATGCAGACCAGAAATTGCAGAATTTTGTGGAAAACAGAAGACCAGCAGTAACAAGAAAAGGGGTAGGAAGAGTAAAAGATGGCGATGACTAGAGGGATGAGAGAAACTTCGCATGCAAAGGTATCAACAAAGACAGGAGCATTTATGGTGAAATGAGAAGGAAGTGACGGTGTTGCAAACAGAGCGAAGTGCAGAAGGACATCTGGGTATATCAAAGACATTGAGAAAGACTCGAGCATGACGAGAAGAAACTCTAACATAAACGAGAGAAGAAAACCACCCTAGAAGGACGTTGCAAAATCTATCTTAAGTCCTATTGAAAAAGGCAAGATTAGGTAGGTGATGTACAGCTAGTTAATCTGAAATATTCTTTCGACTTGAAGTGTTCGCAATTCAATAAATACTATATTAACTGGAGTTTATTTCACGAAGAAAATACCTGATGAGTACAAACAATCTCAATTATAGTTCTTTGAGTTACATAAAGCAAAAGGCAAAAAAAAAAAAAAAACCTTTATCATGGACGTAAATACTAAATACTCTACGATTTCTCAAGTCATATTTGCATGTGAATAGAAACGACATACCTATGCTATTTAAAAAAGACAATAGAGACAACAGAGGAAAATGATCAATGAGAGTTTTTACCGGGTCTGCAATGGCGAATGTGACATAAAATCGTGGAATACTCATTAACATTGAAGTAAATTTACTTATTTATGATACATTCAGCTGTTACGAATGATAGAATTAAATTTAGTATGCATATATTGACACAATCATGATAGATTTTGAAATTTTAAATTTTTATGTCTTTTGACTATCAGACGTGGTTAGACTACCTATGAAAGAATTACAGCAAAATTATATATCTCATTACTGACTAAGGATTCGGTTGTTTCACAAAAAAAAAAAGAACGACTTTGATAACATTTTCTAATGAACGATTAATTTATTACTTACAAAATTGAATAAAGGAAAAATATTTTCATCATCCACGAAATAGTTAGATATAGATCATTATCGATAATGAATATATTTTCTATTGACTAATATTTCTAAACAATAAAACTGATCATTTTTTGAAAAAAAAATTCCAATTTTGATTTTTCTGTTAAATAAAAAGCACTCTAAAATATCAAATGTTGTTCTCTTAGGCTTTGCCTTTTATTAGAAAGATCTTTGAAGTTTTCTTTGACAAGGGAAACAATCATGCGCTTCCTCGGTCTTTAATTTTAAAATAAAAATATATATACGTAAGATTAGGAAAAATTTCTCCCCTTATTTGGGTAATACACACACACACAATAGATTTAGATGCTTATAGTCAACGCAAGGTTTGAAAAATTTCTTATTATAATTCTCTAGGACTATTGTTAATAAAAGAAACTTTTTGAAAAGTTATAAAAAAATTCTTCTGGTGTTAAATGAAAGAAGAGAAAATTTAGCGGAGAGAAAGAGAGGGGGAGGAGAGAGGGATTTCAATTCAACCAGCCACGGACACATCAACATGTCGAATCAATACCGTGTCAAAATTCTCAATACAAATTTTAATACTTCATTCTTTTAATTGAAGAGAATTTCTTAATAAAACTATAATTTTGGACTATGTTGAAATCTAAATTTTGGGGAAAGTACACTAGAAGTGCAAAAAGTTTTGTATGGCGCTCACTTTGGTGCCAAACGTTTCCATTAAATTATTTAAGTGCCAAATCGGAGAAAAACGATTCTTATAGTGTCATCGGCGAGAAATTCCAGCTAAATTGGTTACGTGACTTTTATATTTTAAAAAAAAAAGCTGACGTGGCTTTTAAATGACGTCATTTTCCGTCCTCCTTAAGAAAACGATATTGTTTTGCTGTCATACGTGGATGGCTTCACAAAACGACGCCACACAGCTCATATGGGGATTGAAATTAACACCCTTAATTGCTCATTTTAGTTCCCTCTCTCGAAATCATTATGACCTGCAATTGCAATTTACAATAACCTTTGGTATATCAATTTACTAAAATAAAGGAAAGGATCGATGTCTCCGGCCTTTTTCCATGCCCTCATCGCCTCGATATACCTATCTGTACAAGTGTGAATGTTTGATGAATGTGAGTTCTTATATTTGATAAGCACAAATTAATCACGACAAAGAAAGATAATGATGAACTAATATCACAATAAAACATACTCTCTAACCTTATTGATCAAATGATTAAGACTCGAGTTAAAGTTCGGATGAATTTGTGGTTATTACACATGAACATGGCCCGCCCTACATGTCTACGAGGATATCATGAGGATGACTGAGAATTTAAGTGAGAATTATATAATTGGTTATGGGGCTTCAAGCACAGTATACAAATGCGTTCTTAAAAATTGCAAGCCGGTCGCCATCAGGAGACTCTACTCTCAATATCCACAGTGCTTGAAGGAGTTTGAGACAGAGCTTGAGACTGTCGGAAGTCTTAAGCACCGAAATCTTATCTGCCTCCAAGGATACTCTCTATCCCCTTCTGGCAACCTTCTTTTTAACGATTACATGGAAAATGGCAGCCTCTGGGATCTTCTCCATGGTGAGTGAAGTTTCTTTTAATGACTTGGATGTCCTGCTCAAGAGCCTCTTAGGTGAATGCGCGTGTCAAAACTTTTTCCCATAATACGTGAGAACTAGATTGAGCGAGCGTGAAAGAGTGAAAATCTGGAGTGGCTTTCATTAGTACTCATTTCACTCATGATAAATTTTCTTTTGTTCATGTATATTGCAATCATCTAAAATAAACTGGTCCTAGTTCTTAATTATGTCAGGATTCTTCCGACCAAAGATCTTTAAAAATTAATGATTTCTGTAGGCCCTGCGAAGACAAAGAATTTTGACTGGGATACTCGTCTCAAGATAGCACTTGGTGCCGCTGAGGGGCTTTCGTATGTTCACTATGATTGTAGTCTGCGTATCATCCACAGGGACGTGAAATCGTCAAATATTCTACTCGATAAGGAATTTTGGCGCATCTCACTGATTTTGGGATTGCAAAGAGCCTGTGCACAACGAAGTCCCACACTTCTACATACATAATGGGGACCATTGGCTACATAGACCCAGAATATGCCTGCACTTCTCGCTTCACAGAGAAGTCAGATGTCTACACTATGGAATTGTTTTACTGGAGTTGCTGACTGGCAGGAAAGCAGTGGACAATGAATCCAATCTCCATCACCTGGTTTGTCTTTCGTCCAAAATCCTTGAATACCTCATGTTTTCTTTTAGTTCATAACTCTTACATGAACGAGACTGTTGCAGTAGTGGCTAGCCGAATCTTGGGCAATTGCATAATATCGGCAGTTTAGTTGCCCAACTAAAAATAATTTTAGATCTGGTCATGGTATCAAGCGTGTTCTTTGCACGCTCTGTGAGAAAGGCAAGGTTGTCATTCCCTGGTTAGAATTCTAGGGCTCTGCATGTTTGGTCGATCTTTGCAGTTTCGTTGTTCACAATAATGACTACTTGCATAATGCAAAATAAGTAGATCTCAGATTTCTTTTATATAAATTGCTTTGGATTCTCATTAGTTCTTATCCATTTTGCAAGCGATTCAGTAATGGAAACGGTTGATCCTGATGTCACTGCCACATATAAAGATCTCGAAGCAGTGAAGAAGTGGAATCCAACTTGCTCTCTTGTGCACTAAGAGGCAACCATCGGAACGCCCTACCATTCACGAAGTGGCTAGAGTCCTTGGAAGCCTGTTGCCGTCCACAACCCCACCGAAGCAAGTTATCTGCGGTAGGGTCCGCTTCGCTCCCGGGCACAAAGATCGCTAGTTACATGGACGAGTATGCAAATTTGAAGACTCCGCACTTGGTAAATTGCTCAGCCATGAGCACCTCGGATGCCCAACTCTTCCGTAAATTTGGTGAGGTGATCTCTCAGAACGGCGACCTGGACCCTGAAAAGTCGGCTTAAGTAAGGATGGGTAGGCTTTTAGGTGGGATGGAGGCAAAGAGGGAAAATGTGTATAAATATGTGGAACTCGACATTCTCTTGTTAGCATGCTAGTTTTAGTACTTCTCTAGTTAGTATCAGCTTTGTAGCTGAAGTGAAAAGGTTGAACAAACTCACTGAAAAATGTCCAGCGATACTGTCAAGTGAGCCATAGATGTAATCAGGTCTGCCGAGGGCACTGTATGTTGTTAGTACTCTTTGTTCTGATGGTAGAAAGTACCAATGAATGGATGCAGTGGAAAATAGATCAAAAGATCGTTTGCCAAGTGATTTTGGTACATAGTGGAATACACAGCATCTAAATCTGGTTAGAACTACCGACTGAAGGTTAACCCAGGTTTTACCACCTCAAGAATCTTCCATTCCAAATTCAACAGTAAAAACCTTGGGTTCTGATTCAGCAGAAAATACACGAACATCTGAAATGGACTACTAACTTTTCTTTGATACAAGTGAACATATATACATACTACCAGTCCATCGTCCTGCAAAATACATGGGCAATGGCTTTGCACCTCAGATGTGGCTTTGCCCTGCCCGCTTCGTAGTTTTGCAATGTCCTGATATCCTCGTGGAGAAATAAATTACTTAGTACAAGTGGATACATCACAAACCTGAATAAAAACCATACACCCCCAAACGCAAATGAACCACGTGGGTATGAAACTGAATTGAGCCGAGCACAATCCACAGATCTCAAGCTAAATCCTCGGGGTCAGCTTTTTCAGACATTGAGTCAGAAAGGACCAGGCTCGATGGGCTCGAACACTGCTGCAGATCAGCCAAGGAGTATGACGACCAAGGCGAAAAATTCTGTTGAGGAGAAGCTATCTGGTTATGAGAACCCTTTCTACGTGGATGAAGAGGCGGAAGCTGAGGATGAGATCGTGATGCTGAGCGCGTACTAGATTGATCTACAGATCTCAAGCTTCAATCAGATGAAATTGAAGCATCGCGATGCGGGTATCTCCCTAGGATCATGCACGAATGAGCATCCACTCCATAGATTGATCAACAACCTTTCTAAATATAACAAAAAATCAAACAGATACAGGGACAATCCAGGAAACATCCTTCCAAACACCACCAACACAAGAATCTCAACAAGCATGAGACTCGCAGCACAAATCGATAAAAAAACATTCAGGCAGACTGTAAAGACAGTTTCACTCACATGCTAGTATATCCATAATGCCACCTTATGGGGCATCAACCAGAAGAATGTTCCATGATTTGACATAGTTGATGAGGAAACTCTTTTGGCTTGCAGGGTAGCTGTGAAGTAGTTACCAAGCTTGGGATGCTGAACTGAAATAGCCACAAATAGATTGTCCCCGGGAGCATTTGCTTTTATACTCCAATTCCCAAACATGTCCTGCAATTACTTTAAGCAGGATAAAGTGTAATAAGTTATTCTTCCTAAAAGATCCGAAAGATAAGAAAAGATACTGAATGAGAAAGTACATGCTATTTTTCAAGGAAAACGTTTGTGCACTGTGCAGATTTCTGATACCTCTTGATAAACTCCTGCTATGTCATGATAGGAAACAAACTACTGCAATAATAATAATGAGCAAAGTATTGCAGACACTTCTTCAAGATTTAAATTGACTTGACTATTTTCAAGATTAAGTGAGTGAGAACAATCATATAATGGGAGACAGTATCCATAATCAGAAGTTGGAAATCCTTACATAAATTTTGGCATGGATAGGTCTTCCATAAAATTTTAAAATATTTCCAGCCAACAAAAGGTGAGGTTATATCTGGTAAGTCAGCTATTCAATATGTGTCAAGCTGGAGTGCAAAACATCCATAAGTGGAAAACTTTTCTGATCTGCTATATTTTATTTGACATGCTAGTAGGGAGGCACATGATGGGCTCTGGAGACCACAATTATGAGAAGGGACGTCATATTCACTCTCCATTAAGCATTAGAGCTTCTCTCTTAGGTCATCCATCACTTGGTCTACATATTCTAATGTAATTAATTTCAAGTTCTATGCCATGTGCATACCATTTGAACTTTGACACTGTTCTCCAAGATGTTTAAGGCTTTCACTATATTGTATTGGAAGCATCAAAACAATTATTGCTGACTGTATAAAATTCGCATCTACATGGTTAAGCCAACTTGTAATAGATTAACTGAGAGTGCAATATTCATGTACTGAATAATGATGTCAAAGTAATCAGGCATACATAATAATATCAGAAATATGGGACAGCAAAGGACAAAAAGTGCAAAGGCAAAGTAAGAACTTTTAAGTCCTAGTGGGATGGATGCTCCGGTTTCTTGATTTTTGCAAAGTGTCTAGTCAACGGTATTATTTAAGCATATATGGATAAGCCACTCCATTGATAGAATGAAGATGGGACCCTCATAAATTGCCAAAGCCTTCTAAAATAATCTATTGGTCGCACAAAGAACTAAAAGCAGAGAAAAGAGAACTACATGAGCCAACAGAATTGTACATAGCATGAATGGACTGACATGCAGGGGCTTAGCTAACATATAGTCAAGTTGTCCAACAACAACAATCTCATTAACAATCGTTACTATTTGATTGAAATTTGAGCAACCAATATAGCCGCATCACGATTCAGCTGCAAGTTACTATTCGCTGGTATTATGACAAGAGAAATTTGCAAAGCTTGACAGAGGAGCAACCCTATATAGTCTACCAAGCCAGGACTCCCCATAACTAAGGTGTACGTACCCCGCAAGTTTGAACAGCTCATACTAGAAACAGTAGTACTATTAAATTCCATGTCACTGTTGAAGGAAGCGAGATCAGGTCCATTTGTTGCCCTTACATTATGAATCTCGATGGTTCTATTCCAGATAATTTGGTAGAGCAACCTGAGAAAAAACTGACAGCCCAATCAACAATATCTTCCAATATGACCAAACCACCTAGGATAAAAACTAATATATTTTGAAATGCTATTTAACTTATAAAAGGTCAGCAAGGGTTAAGAAAGGACATACTATCGCACACTTACGCAGCAAACAACCCAGTAAAGAGTATCAGACTTGCAATTGAAAGTGTGCCACCAAGCTCTGTTTTGCGTTTCTTAACAACTTTTTGATCCTCCTACATAAAATTAAAGCCGAATGAAGCACCGACCATTATGGATCTGTCAAGCAGATCCTAAAAAGGAAAACTGCAAATGGAGAAAGGGGATAAGAGAAAAGAAATGGTTCAAGGCAAATATAAGGCCTTGAAAAAGAGTGTGAAGCATTGCTGCATCCATCGGATTTGTTAAGTTTCATTCTAAACTGAAGAGCAGATATTTTCTGATTTATTATGATGTTTGTCACTTTAAAGCTGCTGTAAAGGACACTTAGAGATAATTGACTGCAGCTGGTTGAGTAAACAAGGACCCATGAGAAACTACATCAATTGGTGCTGACAAATGCAGGGCAGGAAATGCAACTCCTCCTCTGCTATCAAACAAGAATATCAAGCTCATCCAGCCATTTCCTAGGGCGTCAAAATAGGAAGAACATATTATTGGAAAGATTAATATGTAATTGAACATATTAAGTCAATTAACAAATTGTAGACGTGATTCTACGAGAGGTAGGACTTGAAAAAGATTAATATACCGGTCGCTGTGTGGGATCCCTCCTTCCCACGTGTCTGAATTTCTACATATAACCCCCACCCCCGTCTTCTCGTGTCTCTCCGTGGATTCGAGTTCGAAAGTCGAAGGAGTTCAAAGCTTGGAAGCGAAAAGCAGGGACCGCAGAGTCGCAGCAGAACGCAGAGTCGAGAGAGTTGAGAAGAGAGAGAGAAGATGAAGAGGGCGCAGTTGGAGTTCAGAGATCATGCCCTTCCAGTAACAAATCCAAATAAAGAACGGATTTTTTCACAAGAAAATCACCAAAAAAGTACCCATTTCCCAGAATGGGATAATTCACCAAAACCAACAGAAGCAGAAACAGAAATTGGTCAGCAACAGAGCCTGGAGAAGCAGAGGAATGGTCTCAAAGTACCAGGAAGGTCCCAAGGGTCGAACTTGTAGAGATCGATCTCGGCAATGATGGGGACGGAGATGGATTGCGAAGCGCACTTGCGAATCAGGTAATGGTTCACCAACTCGTCGTCCGTCAGGTGGAACCTAAAACCCGCTGGTAACTCCCAACTGTCTCTTCTCGACTCTGTTCGTCTTCTTCTGCGGCTCTCTGGTCCGTGCCCTTTTCTTCCGAGCCTTGAACTTGCTCAACTCTCGAACTCGAAGCCACCTTCAAACGGGAGACGACTAAACCCCGAGAAAATATTGGGTAGTCCCGGTGCGCCAAGTCAGCCTCGAGCCACCCGTCACTTCTTCATTGGTAGGGGCGCACGCTGACTTGGCGCACCGGGGCCACCTATATATTTTCTCTTTCCCACCTTCTCTAACTTGCATGGCGAGTCGTTCTCAGTAACAGAAAAATCTTTCCAAGATCAACCGTTTCATTTCAGTTCGCGCTCACTCTTCTTCCTAACTTGCATGGCGAGTCGTTCTCAGTAACAGAAGAAATCTTGCCAAGATCAACCGTTCATTTTCAGTTCGCCCTTGCTCTTCTTTCTCTCAACCCCTGACCATCATGATTTTTCCGTCTTCTCCGACGACGGCCAGAGGTCCTCCGCCTCCTCCGGAGACGACCCGAGTTCCTCCTCTGATGACGACCTGAAACTCCCTGTCAACGTCCCGGACCTCCGTAACGACATCGTGTTCGACATCTTAAAGCGTTTGCCAGTGAAGTCTCTCCTTCGGTTCAGGTCCGTTTGCCAGTCATGGCGAGACACGACCCCAGTTTCGTGGCCCTCCACCTGAACCACTCCGCTCATTGACATCTCGCCTTTCTAAGTTGGGGCGATTTTCCGGGGACCTCTTGCTTTCTGTTTGCGGGTCAGTCCTTTTCCCCTTCACATGCCACCTACCTGTTTCGTAGACCTTCCACGGCTTTACGCTTCGTTGATTCACGTGACGGTTTGATATGAGTCATGCGAGTTTCCGGAGGAGAAAGCTATGGGCAACCATTCCAAATGTGAATTTACTTCGGGACAAGGTCATCCCAAGATTTGGTCCAGAGCGTGAATTTACTTCGGGATGAACTTGTCGTATTGTTGTGGGATTTGGCTTCGATGCTTCAAGAAATGATTATAAGATCGTGAGGATTCCATGATCAATTGATGATAATCGACGCTTGGGCGAGATCTTTTCACTCTATATAGATTCTTGGAGAAGATTGGAGTGTCAAGTTCCTGCTTTAATTGGCTCCAGACCTGCGGTCTTCTTGAATGGGAATCTGCATTGGTTTGTTTCCCAGGACGATGATCTGCAAATAGATCGTAAAAATGGATCGATAGTCTGTTTTGATGTAGCCAGTGAGGTTTTTGATGAGATGGTTTGTCAGAAGAGCTTAAGCACAGAGTTAGTGTCGATAGAGAAGTCATTTTATCAGTATTGAATGATGTTGGAATTTGTGATCCAATTCTAGAAACTTCAAGATAGATTTAAGCTAGAAAATTCAAGAAAAATTCTAGAAGAGTTTATAAGCTGCCATCTCTTGTGTGTTCTAGAACACTCCATCTTATGTTACTATAAAATAATAATAGCTATTTGTAGAGAAGTCTAGAGACTTCCTCCACCTACTTTGGCAGCCTATATAAAGGAGCAAGTGCTCCATGTTTTGGGTGGGGAGCTAACCATAAAAACCACATCATGTAGCTCCTCACCAACACCTCCCTCAACTATTGTATAATCATCTTTATAAGCTAGTAAAACTATCTTTGTCCCATAAACCTTTTCAAAATATCTTGTCCCTTGTCCATCTTCTACAAACTATATCATACACTTGCACACATCACTAACCAAATAACTAATACCAAAACCATGCTTCCGCACGCACACATCAAATTTTTTTAACAAATGAGTTGCTGGCTGTGTGCACTCTTCATTGGGAGGAGCCATATGGGCAACCTCAACCGCAATCGATTTGTTTCATCTGGGTTATGGGGGAGTATGGCGTCCCCAATTCTTGGACAAAGAAGTATACTCTTTGATGTGGTAACGGGGAACTACTAATGGATATGGATAAGGAAGAACGAGCTTCCTGGAACCCAATTATGGAACAATTCGAATTTGTTCACCTAGAAAGGTGTTTTGATTGGGTCCCTGTTGTAGAAAGTCTTGTTTCACTTAGTAGATGAGTCAATTGCTTATGATAAATTGATTCTGCATAAGGGTTGATAGACACTTGTGAAGTGAGGTGGTGCCCATTTACTCTTTGTACTTCTTGCAAGGCATATGCAATTTCACTTGAGTTTTTCTTTAGATTAAGCAAAGCCTGTTCTCCTTTTTTTTTTTTTTTAATTTATCGTAAACCAGAATGTGCCGAATTTTTTTTTTCTGAGTTTAAGACTCAGTTACTGTCATTCCGGCTAGGAGAGGTCATACATGTACATCGCGTGGACGAGTTTTCCAAGAACATTCGAGTAATCTTACTTACTTTTTATCTGATGGCTCCTCTTTTCGAAAATCGCCTTTTCATATAGGTGGCTGTCCATGGATAAATGGGAATTGGCTGTGTATTGACCTTTTCCACCCGCCTCGGGGTGAATGGTCTAGGCGGGGAGGGTCCAATCGATTGAAGCACTTTCCTTGAGTTTCAAGATATGGAGATAAGCAAAGACACCGATTCAATTGAAAGAATAAGTTCAACTTACTGTTGTTATTCCATCAATCATAATAGACGGGGTCAACAAGAAGATAAGAGCAAGGGATGTTGAAAAAGATATCGATTAGCAAAGATGACCTTCTAGAGATACGAGACTTTAATCAAATTGACCCATTTTACTTACGGGACCATCATGGCTAGTATGCTTGATGAAGAGAAGGGGTGATTGATTCAAGGATGGATAGGTTCCAAAGTTAGAACCCTCTGGAAGCTACCCTATTTGTCTAAACTGAATCTAAAATCTATCCTATTTTTTTGGTCCGATTCTAGGGTCTACCTAACAACTTGTTTTCTTTTTTTGTTCCTTTGGTCATTTTTATAGCAAAATCATATGAGCTTATGAGTAATAAAACAATTCAAAGTAAAAGATTAAAAACATAAATCCCTATCTACCAAAAACAACAATTTATAAGATGAATATGTAGTCATGTACAATTATAAATGATAAAAAGTCCAAACACATAATATAAAACATAATTTATAAAACTCCATTCCCTATTCATCCAAAAAAATTTAGGGAAAGAGGAAAGACAGGCGAGGAGTTTTAAGCATAAATGAAGAACAAATGAGTGCTGAGATTAGAATTAAGAGAAAAAGAAATTATAATTTTGGTTTTTAGTTTATAAAACAAGTTCCAAAACTGGTTTCAAAATTGAGTGGTCCGATCTAGTTCTTGAAATTGGTTATTGTTCCTTTATTTAGTGCTCTTTTCTTTACATAAGTTTTCTTTACTTCAACATAAGAAAAAGTATTCTAGTCTTAGGGATTGCTTTATGATTGCTTATCATACTTTTTTCCTTAGATATGAATTTATATACATTCTTTTGAACCCTTTGTAAGGCTTTGTGAGATTATTATCTTCTAGTTTTTTTTTTTCAAATAAAATAGAAAGGTTAGAATTTTCTGCTTCTTCTATCTCATAATTAAGATAGAAAAATGTTAAAAATTCACAATCGAAATGAAATATTTTCCATTATGAATTTCTTTTTTTGATTTCATTAAAAATGGAATATTCTAATGGATTAAAAAGAAAAAAAATACTAGTAATAGTGGGGGCGGATGTAGGTATACACTTGAAACCTACACCCGCATTGGTTTCAAAAGGAACTAGTTCCTAGACTTGTTTTTCGGGTGGTCTAGTCTTGTTCTCGGATTTAACCAATTTGGTTACGCACTTCTAGTGAAGAGAGAGCGGATTTTGCATACCATGATTTCAATAGATAACTCAACGTGCTGAATGTCCCACATCAATTATATATGACTAGCTTCCTCAATCATTTTGGTCCCAAAGGTACTTCTAATTTTTTTTCCTACTCTCTTTTTCTAGAATCATATGGTCCTCATGCTGCCTAATTTCCCAAATTTATATAATATATTTTTGGTTAGGCAAGATGGGCAAAAAAGAGGTACTTCTCTCCCACCGCATTGACCCCTCAAATGCGAGTAATGCCAACAGGTAAGCTCAACAAATTGTAGCCATAGAGACTCGTAAAAAGCAATTAGCCATGTTCAGATAATCATGGCTATATTGAACCTACATTTCATGCATAAATGTCTTTAGCCAACGGATGACATAAAGCAAGGTGCGTGATGGATGTTAGGTATGCTCGAAAGGCATGTGACTTGTGGTCCGATTGATAGTTCTTGTGCCTCTTATTAAATGAAGCTAGGTGAATGAATTATGCTTATATACATTTTGTGTGCGTGCATAAATTAGATAATCAATAGTCACGGTAAGTTCGGTATCACTATTTTACTGTACTCAACTTTATTCGATGCATCTAATGTTCCTTTTTGTTATGTGATGTATGGCATTAAAAACATTTGATACGGGCATGGATGTGCATGTATTATTTGCATTGGTTGTAGAAAGTGGGGTAAAAATTGGTGTATCGTAATACGATTTATAAATGATGACGTCTGAAGTTATCTTAAATTATTTTTTAACGTAGATAAATTATGAGACTAAGTAATTTATATAAACTTATAAAAAATGTTGGCATCTTGCAATTGAAATTTCTTGCCGTTTACTTAGATTTGATAAGAGAACAAAGATATTTCAGAAAACATGAATTTGAGGTAATATAATAAGTACTTGAGATATATGTGAATGATGACTGAATAATAGGACAAGAGAAATGATTACTAATCAAAGTACTTTTGACTGAGTAAAATAAGGTCGGCAGTTTCTATTTGTTTAAATTCGTTTTACTTTAAAAAAAAAAATAGAGTGTGTTTTATAAAAAATGGCGCACATAGAAGTAAAAATAGTTCACTAATAATTGATTATTATTTCACAACCAGCAAAAATTTAGGTCATAATTTTCTCCTCAAAAGAAAATTAATGTTCATGTAATAATTCTAATCGGGGTTGACAATTCGTGTTAATATGTCATAATCATGTTTGTATTTTGTGTCAATTGGCATCGACCTAAAACATCTTAGTATTGATTGAATTCTACGTGCCAAGTAATTAAATCACAATAAAATATGTCAAATTTATCTCAATTAATAAATTAAATTAGCGCATCATATCACGTCATATTTTGATTTTCTCTTTGTAATTTGTGTTTCACGTTACATCATTTTTGTATTGTGTTGCTCCACTTGTAGGTGATAAGGACCGACTTTGAACTTTGTCCCACCTAAGAAGATATAGACTGAAATACTCGTAAGTGTCAAATAGCAGATCACATGTCGTCTCCTTTCTATTTTTATTTCTTCCAATTTTCTTATTAGGGTCGATTAATTTATGGTTTTCATATTTTACTCTTTGGTTCTTATAATTTATCACGTCACATTATTTCCTTTCTATTTTGAGGCCAGACATTTGCTTGAATCTCTAGAACAAATGCTTCTCATTCAGTGAATCCTTGCCGCCCTTAAAAGTGATCACCAAATCATCCGCAAAAACGTTGAGTGGCATTTGGCAGGTCATGAAGGTCAATATGCGGAAGAGGTGGTGGCTTTGAGTGGATTCCAAAATGGCCACTTACCAGTGAAATATCTTGGTCTTCCCTTGATTTCTGGAAAATTTAAGTGATAAAGATTGCAAACCACTTGTGGTTAATGTCACCTCTCGAGTGAATTCGTTGACCATGCGATGTCTAATCTTATGCCGGGAGGAAAGCCGCGATACGCAGCTCAATGAAAATTGGGGGCATCGGGTCTCTCCTGATGTAGCAGATCGAACTTTTCGACAGGATTGGAGCTGGAGTGCTGCTGTGTTTTGATCTTGAACATGTGGTTGGACTGGTGTTATGACGTTTCGTGCTGCATTTGCTCCTTGCACATGGAGTTGGATTGGAGATGTGACTTATGGTAGGGCATGTCCACGAGATAGGTCCACCCATCACGATCTTGGTTTTAGGGGTAATAAAGTAACTTACTTACCCCAAAAAAAAATATGAATATGGATACAAAGATGTTTTTTGTTTACTGTTATTTTTTTTAGGAATATTGTTAATAAGCGATTATTTTCATGCTCATATAGGTTTAAAATAAGGGTTAATATCATATAATGAACAACTCCAAACCGATACATCTAAAACAGGTTTACCCTAAACTAAATCAAACAAAATCCCGAATTGGCACATTTGTAATAAATTTTTACAATCCGTTAATTTTTATCAAATTTCAGTATCAAACTGTTGAGTTGGATGATACGTGACTTTTTTTGTATTAATTCAATTTAACGGAAATTAATAGATGATAGATTTGTTATAAATTTATCGATTTTGATTTTTGTGATGAAAAATTAGTTTGAGAAAAATTTATCACACAGGTTATTCATTTGAGGTTTTTCTTTGGTTTTAATCCAAAAAAAAAAAAAAAAAAGAAAGAATGGATACAAAGGTGATATTTTTTTGTTAATTGCCATTTATTTTCAAGATTATCATGAATAAAAGGTCATTTCTCAATATGATGTAGATTTAAAAAGGGACAAGTGCATTATAAAGACTAAAACTTATCATGAAAATGCAATTGAGTTCTAAAATTTTCAAAAAATGCAATTAAGTCCTAAAACTTGTCACAAAAGTTCAATCAAGTCATAAAACGTTCAAAAGGTGCAATAAAGTCCTAAAACTTGTCTCAGAATGCAACCGAGTCCTAAAATTTTTGAAAAGTGCAATCAATGGAAAGACTTATATTGAACCACTTTGGCAAGTTTTATATTTGGTTGCACTTTTTGAAATTTTAAGACTTAATTGTATTTTCATGAAAAATTTAAGGACTTTCGATAGACTTATCCCGATTTAAAAACAATAAACTAGTTTGTGTTTACTAAGGCAAGAAGCGTGCCAAAATTCTGCGGCACGACCTGGCGCCAAGTGTTCGATCCTCCAGAGGGCCATTTTCGTAATTCTAGTGGCGCCCCTAGTGATGTTGGTGATCCTACATTACACAGCACGAGCGGAAGAGGAGGAGGAGGAAGAGGGCGTTTTCTTTTTGTAGTGGAGACGACGCAAGCTCTTTGCTTCTCCTTTGCAGCTTCCGCCCGCCATCGGAGCTTTGCACCTCTCCTCTCTCGGTATTTTTCATCCCTTTGCCTCCATTTCCATGGTCTCTTTTTAGCTAGTAATTCGGCCGGAGAATCGGGACTTACTTCGCGCGCTATGGTGTCGATGTGGTGTCGTGTCGCGTTTGTCGCTTGAATGAATGGTTGTTTGTTTTGTTTGCTCAGTTGGTCATGAAAAGATCGTTCCTTTGGCGTAGAATCGCGGAACAAAGGGTTGGAATTTGCGGAAGGCAGAGCCTAGATCAAGTACATATGACTAGTGTGCGTGGTGAGATGAGATGACTATGATGCGGATGAGCTAGTGGAAGATTACCTTCCCAAGAAGGGGAAGTTGCCGACAGTCTCTGACATTGTTCAGGATGCAGCTCAAAGTAGACATAGAATTGGTGCGTGTATACCTTGATTTCACGAATGAAACTTTGGAGCAATTACGGTCCAAGTATAATGAGAAAATTTGCTATTTCAACTCATTATAAACTTTGAAAAATGACATTAGTGAATTTTTAATTAAACTTGAATCGAGCATAAATTTAGGGTTTAGGGTTTAGGGTTTAGGGTTTTAGGGTTTAGGGTTTAGGGTTTAGGGTTTAGGGTTTAGGGTTTAGGGTTTAGGGGTTTAGGGTTTAGGGTTTAGGGTTTAGGGTTTAGGGTTTAGGGTTTAGGGTTTAGGGGTTAGGGTTTAGGGTTTAGGTTTAGGGTTTAGGGTTTAGGGTTTAGGGTTTAGGGTTTAGGGTTTAGGGTTTAGGGTTTAGGGTTTAGGGTTTAGGGTTTAGGGTTTAGGGTTTAGGGTTTAGGGTTTAGGGTTTAGGGTTTAGGGTTTAGGGTTTAGGGTTTAGGGTTTAGGGTTTAGGGTTTAGGGTTTAGGGTTTAGGGTTTAGGGTTTAGGGTTTAGGGTTTAGGGTTTAGGGTTTAGGGTTTAGGGTTTAGGGTTTAGGGTTTAGGGTTTAGGGTTTAGGGTTTAGGGTTTAGGGTTTAGGGTTTAGGGTTTAGGGTTTAGGGTTTAGGGTTTAGGGTTTAGGGTTTAGGGTTTAGGGTTTAGGGTTTAGGGTTTAGGGTTTAGGGTTTAGGGTTTAGGGTTTAGGGTTTAGGGTTTAGGGTTTAGGGTTTAGGGTTTAGGGTTTAGGGTTTAGGGTTTAGGGTTTAGGGTTTAGGGTTTAGGGTTTAGGGTTTAGGGTTTAGGGTTTAGGGTTTAGGGTTTAGGGTTTAGGGTTTAGGGTTTAGGGTTTAGGGTTTAGGGTTTAGGGTTTAGGGTTTAGGGTTTAGGGTTTAGGGTTTAGGGTTTAGGGTTTAGGGTTTAGGGTTTAGGGTTTAGGGTTTAGGGTTTAGGGTTTAGGGTTTAGGGTTTAGGGTTTAGGGTTTAGGGTTTAGGGTTTAGGGTTTAGGGTTTAGGGTTTAGGGTTTAGGGTTTAGGGTTTAGGGTTTAGGGTTTAGGGTTTAGGGTTTAGGGTTTAGGGTTTAGGGTTTAGGGTTTAGGGTTTAGGGTTTAGGGTTTAGGGTTTAGGGTTTAGGGTTTAGGGTTTAGGGTTTAGGGTTTAGGGTTTAGGGTTTAGGGTTTAGGGTTTAGGGTTTAGGGTTTAGGGTTTAGGGTTTAGGGTTTAGGGTTTAGGGTTTAGGGTTTAGGGTTTAGGGTTTAGGGTTTAGGGTTTAGGGTTTAGGGTTTAGGGTTTAGGGTTTAGGGTTTAGGGTTTAGGGTTTAGGGTTTAGGGTTTAGGGTTTAGGGTTTAGGGTTTAGGGTTTAGGGTTTAGGGTTTAGGGTTTAGGGTTTAGGGTTTAGGGTTTAGGGTTTAGGGTTTAGGGTTTAGGGTTTAGGGTTTAGGGTTTAGGGTTTAGGGTTTAGGGTTTAGGGTTTAGGGTTTAGGGTTTAGGGTTTAGGGTTTAGGGTTTAGGGTTTAGGGTTTAGGGTTTAGGGTTTAGGGTTTAGGGTTTAGGGTTTAGGGTTTAGGGTTTAGGGTTTAGGGTTTAGGGTTTAGGGTTTAGGGTTTAGGGTTTAGGGTTTAGGGTTTAGGGTTTAGGGTTTAGGGTTTAGGGTTTAGGGTTTAGGGTTTAGGGTTTAGGGTTTAGGGTTTAGGGTTTAGGGTTTAGGGTTTAGGGTTTAGGGTTTAGGGTTTAGGGTTTAGGGTTTAGGGTTTAGGGTTTAGGGTTTAGGGTTTAGGGTTTAGGGTTTAGGGTTTAGGGTTTAGGGTTTAGGGTTTAGGGTTTAGGGTTTAGGGTTTAGGGTTTAGGGTTTAGGGTTTAGGGTTTAGGGTTTAGGGTTTAGGGTTTAGGGTTTAGGGTTTAGGGTTTAGGGTTTAGGGTTTAGGGTTTAGGGTTTAGGGTTTAGGGTTTAGGGTTTAGGGTTTAGGGTTTAGGGTTTAGGGTTTAGGGTTTAGGGTTTAGGGTTTAGGGTTTAGGGTTTAGGGTTTAGGGTTTAGGGTTTAGGGTTTAGGGTTTAGGGTTTAGGGTTTAGGGTTTAGGGTTTAGGGTTTAGGGTTTAGGGTTTAGGGTTTAGGGTTTAGGGTTTAGGGTTTAGGGTTTAGGGTTTAGGGTTTAGGGTTTAGGGTTTAGGGTTTAGGGTTTAGGGTTTAGGGTTTAGGGTTTAGGGTTTAGGGTTTAGGGTTTAGGGTTTAGGGTTTAGGGTTTAGGGTTTAGGGTTTAGGGTTTAGGGTTTAGGGTTTAGGGTTTAGGGTTTAGGGTTTAGGGTTTAGGGTTTAGGGTTTAGGGTTTAGGGTTTAGGGTTTAGGGTTTAGGGTTTAGGGTTTAGGGTTTAGGGTTTAGGGTTTAGGGTTTAGGGTTTAGGGTTTAGGGTTTAGGGTTTAGGGTTTAGGGTTTAGGGTTTAGGGTTTAGGGTTTAGGGTTTAGGGTTTAGGGTTTAGGGTTTAGGGTTTAGGGTTTAGGGTTTAGGGTTTAGGGTTTAGGGTTTAGGGTTTAGGGTTTAGGGTTTAGGGTTTAGGGTTTAGGGTTTAGGGTTTAGGGTTTAGGGTTTAGGGTTTAGGGTTTAGGGTTTAGGGTTTAGGGTTTAGGGTTTAGGGTTTAGGGTTTAGGGTTTAGGGTTTAGGGTTTAGGGTTTAGGGTTTAGGGTTTAGGGTTTAGGGTTTAGGGTTTAGGGTTTAGGGTTTAGGGTTTAGGGTTTAGGGTTTAGGGTTTAGGGTTTAGGGTTTAGGGTTTAGGGTTTAGGGTTTAGGGTTTAGGGTTTAGGGTTTAGGGTTTAGGGTTTAGGGTTTAGGGTTTAGGGTTTAGGGTTTAGGGTTTAGGGTTTAGGGTTTAGGGTTTAGGGTTTAGGGTTTAGGGTTTAGGGTTTAGGGTTTAGGGTTTAGGGTTTAGGGTTTAGGGTTTAGGGTTTAGGGTTTAGGGTTTAGGGTTTAGGGTTTAGGGTTTAGGGTTTAGGGTTTAGGGTTTAGGGTTTAGGGTTTAGGGTTTAGGGTTTAGGGTTTAGGGTTTAGGGTTTAGGGTTTAGGGTTTAGGGTTTAGGGTTTAGGGTTTAGGGTTTAGGGTTTAGGGTTTAGGGTTTAGGGTTTAGGGTTTAGGGTTTAGGGTTTAGGGTTTAGGGTTTAGGGTTTAGGGTTTAGGGTTTAGGGTTTAGGGTTTAGGGTTTAGGGTTTAGGGTTTAGGGTTTAGGGTTTAGGGTTTAGGGTTTAGGGTTTAGGGTTTAGGGTTTAGGGTTTAGGGTTTAGGGTTTAGGGTTTAGGGTTTAGGGTTTAGGGTTTAGGGTTTAGGGTTTAGGGTTTAGGGTTTAGGGTTTAGGGTTTAGGGTTTAGGGTTTAGGGTTTAGGGTTTAGGGTTTAGGGTTTAGGGTTTAGGGTTTAGGGTTTAGGGTTTAGGGTTTAGGGTTTAGGGTTTAGGGTTTAGGGTTTAGGGTTTAGGGTTTAGGGTTTAGGGTTTAGGGTTTAGGGTTTAGGGTTTAGGGTTTAGGGTTTAGGGTTTAGGGTTTAGGGTTTAGGGTTTAGGGTTTAGGGTTTAGGGTTTAGGGTTTAGGGTTTAGGGTTTAGGGTTTAGGGTTTAGGGTTTAGGGTTTAGGGTTTAGGGTTTAGGGTTTAGGGTTTAGGGTTTAGGGTTTAGGGTTTAGGGTTTAGGGTTTAGGGTTTAGGGTTTAGGGTTTAGGGTTTAGGGTTTAGGGTTTAGGGTTTAGGGTTTAGGGTTTAGGGTTTAGGGTTTAGGGTTTAGGGTTTAGGGTTTAGGGTTTAGGGTTTAGGGTTTAGGGTTTAGGGTTTAGGGTTTAGGGTTTAGGGTTTAGGGTTTAGGGTTTAGGGTTTAGGGTTTAGGGTTTAGGGTTTAGGGTTTAGGGTTTAGGGTTTAGGGTTTAGGGTTTAGGGTTTAGGGTTTAGGGTTTAGGGTTTAGGGTTTAGGGTTTAGGGTTTAGGGTTTAGGGTTTAGGGTTTAGGGTTTAGGGTTTAGGGTTTAGGGTTTAGGGTTTAGGGTTTAGGGTTTAGGGTTTAGGGTTTAGGGTTTAGGGTTTAGGGTTTAGGGTTTAGGGTTTAGGGTTTAGGGTTTAGGGTTTAGGGTTTAGGGTTTAGGGTTTAGGGTTTAGGGTTTAGGGTTTAGGGTTTAGGGTTTAGGGTTTAGGGTTTAGGGTTTAGGGTTTAGGGTTTAGGGTTTAGGGTTTAGGGTTTAGGGTTTAGGGTTTAGGGTTTAGGGTTTAGGGTTTAGGGTTTAGGGTTTAGGGTTTAGGGTTTAGGGTTTAGGGTTTAGGGTTTAGGGTTTAGGGTTTAGGGTTTAGGGTTTAGGGTTTAGGGTTTAGGGTTTAGGGTTTAGGGTTTAGGGTTTAGGGTTTAGGGTTTAGGGTTTAGGGTTTAGGGTTTAGGGTTTAGGGTTTAGGGTTTAGGGTTTAGGGTTTAGGGTTTAGGGTTTAGGGTTTAGGGTTTAGGGTTTAGGGTTTAGGGTTTAGGGTTTAGGGTTTAGGGTTTAGGGTTTAGGGTTTAGGGTTTAGGGTTTAGGGTTTAGGGTTTAGGGTTTAGGGTTTAGGGTTTAGGGTTTAGGGTTTAGGGTTTAGGGTTTAGGGTTTAGGGTTTAGGGTTTAGGGTTTAGGGTTTAGGGTTTAGGGTTTAGGGTTTAGGGTTTAGGGTTTAGGGTTTAGGGTTTAGGGTTTAGGGTTTAGGGTTTAGGGTTTAGGGTTTAGGGTTTAGGGTTTAGGGTTTAGGGTTTAGGGTTTAGGGTTTAGGGTTTAGGGTTTAGGGTTTAGGGTTTAGGGTTTAGGGTTTAGGGTTTAGGGTTTAGGGTTTAGGGTTTAGGGTTTAGGGTTTAGGGTTTAGGGTTTAGGGTTTAGGGTTTAGGGTTTAGGGTTTAGGGTTTAGGGTTTAGGGTTTAGGGTTTAGGGTTTAGGGTTTAGGGTTTAGGGTTTAGGGTTTAGGGTTTAGGGTTTAGGGTTTAGGGTTTAGGGTTTAGGGTTTAGGGTTTAGGGTTTAGGGTTTAGGGTTTAGGGTTTAGGGTTTAGGGTTTAGGGTTTAGGGTTTAGGGTTTAGGGTTTAGGGTTTAGGGTTTAGGGTTTAGGGTTTAGGGTTTAGGGTTTAGGGTTTAGGGTTTAGGGTTTAGGGTTTAGGGTTTAGGGTTTAGGGTTTAGGGTTTAGGGTTTAGGGTTTAGGGTTTAGGGTTTAGGGTTTAGGGTTTAGGGTTTAGGGTTTAGGGTTTAGGGTTTAGGGTTTAGGGTTTAGGGTTTAGGGTTTAGGGTTTAGGGTTTAGGGTTTAGGGTTTAGGGTTTAGGGTTTAGGGTTTAGGGTTTAGGGTTTAGGGTTTTTAGGGTTTAGGGTTTAGGGTTTAGGGTTTAGGGTTTAGGGTTTAGGGTTTAGGGTTTAGGGTTTAGGGTTTAGGGTTTAGGGTTTAGGGTTTAGGGTTTAGGGTTTAGGGTTTAGGGTTTAGGGTTTAGGGTTTAGGGTTTAGGGTTTAGGGTTTAGGGTTTAGGGTTTAGGGTTTAGGGTTTAGGGTTTAGGGTTTAGGGTTTAGGGTTTAGGGTTTAGGGTTTAGGGTTTAGGGTTTAGGGTTTAGGGTTTAGGGTTTAGGGTTTAGGGTTTAGGGTTTAGGGTTTAGGGTTTAGGGTTTAGGGTTTAGGGTTTAGGGTTTAGGGTTTAGGGTTTAGGGTTTAGGGTTTAGGGTTTAGGGTTTAGGGTTTAGGGTTTAGGGTTTAGGGTTTAGGGTTTAGGGTTTAGGGTTTAGGGTTTAGGGTTTAGGGTTTAGGGTTTAGGGTTTAGGGTTTAGGGTTTAGGGTTTAGGGTTTAGGGTTTAGGGTTTAGGGTTTAGGGTTTAGGGTTTAGGGTTTAGGGTTTAGGGTTTAGGGTTTAGGGTTTAGGGTTTAGGGTTTAGGGTTTAGGGTTTAGGGTTTAGGGTTTAGGGTTTAGGGTTTAGGGTTTAGGGTTTAGGGTTTAGGGTTTAGGGTTTAGGGTTTAGGGTTTAGGGTTTAGGGTTTAGGGTTTAGGGTTTAGGGTTTAGGGTTTAGGGTTTAGGGTTTAGGGTTTAGGGTTTAGGGTTTAGGGTTTAGGGTTTAGGGTTTAGGGTTTAGGGTTTAGGGTTTAGGGTTTAGGGTTTAGGGTTTAGGGTTTAGGGTTTAGGGTTTAGGGTTTAGGGTTTAGGGTTTAGGGTTTAGGGTTTAGGGTTTAGGGTTTAGGGTTTAGGGTTTAGGGTTTAGGGTTTAGGGTTTAGGGTTTAGGGTTTAGGGTTTAGGGTTTAGGGTTTAGGGTTTAGGGTTTAGGGTTTAGGGTTTAGGGTTTAGGGTTTAGGGTTTAGGGTTTAGGGTTTAGGGTTTAGGGTTTAGGGTTTAGGGTTTAGGGTTTAGGGTTTAGGGTTTAGGGTTTAGGGTTTAGGGTTTAGGGTTTAGGGTTTAGGGTTTAGGGTTTAGGGTTTAGGGTTTAGGGTTTAGGGTTTAGGGTTTAGGGTTTAGGGTTTAGGGTTTAGGGTTTAGGGTTTAGGGTTTAGGGTTTAGGGTTTAGGGTTTAGGGTTTAGGGTTTAGGGTTTAGGGTTTAGGGTTTAGGGTTTAGGGTTTAGGGTTTAGGGTTTAGGGTTTAGGGTTTAGGGTTTAGGGTTTAGGGTTTAGGGTTTAGGGTTTAGGGTTTAGGGTTTAGGGTTTAGGGTTTAGGGTTTAGGGTTTAGGGTTTAGGGTTTAGGGTTTAGGGTTTAGGGTTTAGGGTTTAGGGTTTAGGGTTTAGGGTTTAGGGTTTAGGGTTTAGGGTTTAGGGTTTAGGGTTTAGGGTTTAGGGTTTAGGGTTTAGGGTTTAGGGTTTAGGGTTTAGGGTTTAGGGTTTAGGGTTTAGGGTTTAGGGTTTAGGGTTTAGGGTTTAGGGTTTAGGGTTTAGGGTTTAGGGTTTAGGGTTTAGGGTTTAGGGTTTAGGGTTTAGGGTTTAGGGTTTAGGGTTTAGGGTTTAGGGTTTAGGGTTTAGGGTTTAGGGTTTAGGGTTTAGGGTTTAGGGTTTAGGGTTTAGGGTTTAGGGTTTAGGGTTTAGGGTTTAGGGTTTAGGGTTTAGGGTTTAGGGTTTAGGGTTTAGGGTTTAGGGTTTAGGGTTTAGGGTTTAGGGTTTAGGGTTTAGGGTTTAGGGTTTAGGGTTTAGGGTTTAGGGTTTAGGGTTTAGGGTTTAGGGTTTAGGGTTTAGGGTTTAGGGTTTAGGGTTTAGGGTTTAGGGTTTAGGGTTTAGGGTTTAGGGTTTAGGGTTTAGGGTTTAGGGTTTAGGGTTTAGGGTTTAGGGTTTAGGGTTTAGGGTTTAGGGTTTAGGGTTTAGGGTTTAGGGTTTAGGGTTTAGGGTTTAGGGTTTAGGGTTTAGGGTTTAGGGTTTAGGGTTTAGGGTTTAGGGTTTAGGGTTTAGGGTTTAGGGTTTAGGGTTTAGGGTTTAGGGTTTAGGGTTTAGGGTTTAGGGTTTAGGGTTTAGGGTTTAGGGTTTAGGGTTTAGGGTTTAGGGTTTAGGGTTTAGGGTTTAGGGTTTAGGGTTTAGGGTTTAGGGTTTAGGGTTTAGGGTTTAGGGTTTAGGGTTTAGGGTTTAGGGTTTAGGGTTTAGGGTTTAGGGTTTAGGGTTTAGGGTTTAGGGTTTAGGGTTTAGGGTTTAGGGTTTAGGGTTTAGGGTTTAGGGTTTAGGGTTTAGGGTTTAGGGTTTAGGGTTTAGGGTTTAGGGTTTAGGGTTTAGGGTTTAGGGTTTAGGGTTTAGGGTTTAGGGTTTAGGGTTTAGGGTTTAGGGTTTAGGGTTTAGGGTTTAGGGTTTAGGGTTTAGGGTTTAGGGTTTAGGGTTTAGGGTTTAGGGTTTAGGGTTTAGGGTTTAGGGTTTAGGGTTTAGGGTTTAGGGTTTAGGGTTTAGGGTTTAGGGTTTAGGGTTTAGGGTTTAGGGTTTAG
>CM024516.1:8657463-8662463 GCA_014182375.1 Eucalyptus virginea
TTTAGGGTTTAGGGTTTAGGGTTTAGGGTTTAGGGTTTAGGGTTTAGGGTTTAGGGTTTAGGGTTTAGGGTTTAGGGTTTAGGGTTTAGGGTTTAGGGTTTAGGGTTTAGGGTTTAGGGTTTAGGGTTTAGGGTTTAGGGTTTAGGGTTTAGGGTTTAGGGTTTAGGGTTTAGGGTTTAGGGTTTAGGGTTTAGGGTTTAGGGTTTAGGGTTTAGGGTTTAGGGTTTAGGGTTTAGGGTTTAGGGTTTAGGGTTTAGGGTTTAGGGTTTAGGGTTTAGGGTTTAGGGTTTAGGGTTTAGGGTTTAGGGTTTAGGGTTTAGGGTTTAGGGTTTAGGGTTTAGGGTTTAGGGTTTAGGGTTTAGGGTTTAGGGTTTAGGGTTTAGGGTTTAGGGTTTAGGGTTTAGGGTTTAGGGTTTAGGGTTTAGGGTTTAGGGTTTAGGGTTTAGGGTTTAGGGTTTAGGGTTTAGGGTTTAGGGTTTAGGGTTTAGGGTTTAGGGTTTAGGGTTTAGGGTTTAGGGTTTAGGGTTTAGGGTTTAGGGTTTAGGGTTTAGGGTTTAGGGTTTAGGGTTTAGGGTTTAGGGTTTAGGGTTTAGGGTTTAGGGTTTAGGGTTTAGGGTTTAGGGTTTAGGGTTTAGGGTTTAGGGTTTAGGGTTTAGGGTTTAGGGTTTAGGGTTTAGGGTTTAGGGTTTAGGGTTTAGGGTTTAGGGTTTAGGGTTTAGGGTTTAGGGTTTAGGGTTTAGGGTTTAGGGTTTAGGGTTTAGGGTTTAGGGTTTAGGGTTTAGGGTTTAGGGTTTAGGGTTTAGGGTTTAGGGTTTAGGGTTTAGGGTTTAGGGTTTAGGGTTTAGGGTTTAGGGTTTAGGGTTTAGGGTTTAGGGTTTAGGGTTTAGGGTTTAGGGTTTAGGGTTTAGGGTTTAGGGTTTAGGGTTTAGGGTTTAGGGTTTAGGGTTTAGGGTTTAGGGTTTAGGGTTTAGGGTTTAGGGTTTAGGGTTTAGGGTTTAGGGTTTAGGGTTTAGGGTTTAGGGTTTAGGGTTTAGGGTTTAGGGTTTAGGGTTTAGGGTTTAGGGTTTAGGGTTTAGGGTTTAGGGTTTAGGGTTTAGGGTTTAGGGTTTAGGGTTTAGGGTTTAGGGTTTAGGGTTTAGGGTTTAGGGTTTAGGGTTTAGGGTTTAGGGTTTAGGGTTTAGGGTTTAGGGTTTAGGGTTTAGGGTTTAGGGTTTAGGGTTTAGGGTTTAGGGTTTAGGGTTTAGGGTTTAGGGTTTAGGGTTTAGGGTTTAGGGTTTAGGGTTTAGGGTTTAGGGTTTAGGGTTTAGGGTTTAGGGTTTAGGGTTTAGGGTTTAGGGTTTAGGGTTTAGGGTTTAGGGTTTAGGGTTTAGGGTTTAGGGTTTAGGGTTTAGGGTTTAGGGTTTAGGGTTTAGGGTTTAGGGTTTAGGGTTTAGGGTTTAGGGTTTAGGGTTTAGGGTTTAGGGTTTAGGGTTTAGGGTTTAGGGTTTAGGGTTTAGGGTTTAGGGTTTAGGGTTTAGGGTTTAGGGTTTAGGGTTTAGGGTTTAGGGTTTAGGGTTTAGGGTTTAGGGTTTAGGGTTTAGGGTTTAGGGTTTAGGGTTTAGGGTTTAGGGTTTAGGGTTTAGGGTTTAGGGTTTAGGGTTTAGGGTTTAGGGTTTAGGGTTTAGGGTTTAGGGTTTAGGGTTTAGGGTTTAGGGTTTAGGGTTTAGGGTTTAGGGTTTAGGGTTTAGGGTTTAGGGTTTAGGGTTTAGGGTTTAGGGTTTTTAGGGTTTAGGGTTTAGGGTTTAGGGTTTAGGGTTTAGGGTTTAGGGTTTAGGGTTTAGGGTTTAGGGTTTAGGGTTTAGGGTTTTAGGGTTTAGGGTTTAGGGTTTAGGGTTTAGGGTTTAGGGTTTAGGGTTTAGGGTTTAGGGTTTAGGGTTTAGGGTTTAGGGTTTAGGGTTTAGGGTTTAGGGTTTAGGGTTTAGGGTTTAGGGTTTAGGGTTTAGGGTTTAGGGTTTAGGGTTTAGGGTTTAGGGTTTAGGGTTTAGGGTTTAGGGTTTAGGGTTTAGGGTTTAGGGTTTAGGGTTTAGGGTTTAGGGTTTAGGGTTTAGGGTTTAGGGTTTAGGGTTTAGGGTTTAGGGTTTAGGGTTTAGGGTTTAGGGTTTAGGGTTTAGGGTTTAGGGTTTAGGGTTTAGGGTTTAGGGTTTAGGGTTTAGGGTTTAGGGTTTAGGGTTTAGGGTTTAGGGTTTAGGGTTTAGGGTTTAGGGTTTAGGGTTTAGGGTTTAGGGTTTAGGGTTTAGGGTTTAGGGTTTAGGGTTTAGGGTTTAGGGTTTAGGGTTTAGGGTTTAGGGTTTAGGGTTTAGGGTTTAGGGTTTAGGGTTTAGGGTTTAGGGTTTAGGGTTTAGGGTTTAGGGTTTAGGGTTTAGGGTTTAGGGTTTAGGGTTTAGGGTTTAGGGTTTAGGGTTTAGGGTTTAGGGTTTAGGGTTTAGGGTTTAGGGTTTAGGGTTTAGGGTTTAGGGTTTAGGGTTTAGGGTTTAGGGTTTAGGGTTTAGGGTTTAGGGTTTAGGGTTTAGGGTTTAGGGTTTAGGGTTTAGGGTTTAGGGTTTAGGGTTTAGGGTTTAGGGTTTAGGGTTTAGGGTTTAGGGTTTAGGGTTTAGGGTTTAGGGTTTAGGGTTTAGGGTTTAGGGTTTAGGGTTTAGGGTTTAGGGTTTAGGGTTTAGGGTTTAGGGTTTAGGGTTTAGGGTTTAGGGTTTAGGGTTTAGGGTTTAGGGTTTAGGGTTTAGGGTTTAGGGTTTAGGGTTTAGGGTTTAGGGTTTAGGGTTTAGGGTTTAGGGTTTAGGGTTTAGGGTTTAGGGTTTAGGGTTTAGGGTTTAGGGTTTAGGGTTTAGGGTTTAGGGTTTAGGGTTTAGGGTTTAGGGTTTAGGGTTTAGGGTTTAGGGTTTAGGGTTTAGGGTTTAGGGTTTAGGGTTTAGGGTTTAGGGTTTAGGGTTTAGGGTTTAGGGTTTAGGGTTTAGGGTTTAGGGTTTAGGGTTTAGGGTTTAGGGTTTAGGGTTTAGGGTTTAGGGTTTAGGGTTTAGGGTTTTAGGGTTTAGGGTTTAGGGTTTAGGGTTTAGGGTTTAGGGTTTAGGGTTTAGGGTTTAGGGTTTAGGGTTTAGGGTTTAGGGTTTAGGGTTTAGGGTTTTAGGGTTTAGGGTTTAGGGTTTAGGGTTTAGGGTTTAGGGTTTAGGGTTTAGGGTTTAGGGTTTAGGGTTTAGGGTTTAGGGTTTAGGGTTTAGGGTTTAGGGTTTAGGGTTTAGGGTTTAGGGTTTAGGGTTTGGAGTTTGGGTTTAGGGTTTAGGAGTTTAGGGTTTAGGGTTAGGAGTTTAGGGTTTAGGAGTTTAGGGTTTAGGGTTTAGGGTTTAGGGTTTAGGGTTTTTTAGGGTTTAGGGTTTAGGGTTTAGGGTTTAGGGTTTAGGGTTTAGGGTTTAGGGTTTAGGGTTTAGGGTTTAGGGTTTAGGGTTTAGGGTTTAGGGTTTAGGGTTTAGGGTTTAGGGTTTAGGGTTTAGGGTTTAGGGTTTAGGGTTTAGGGTTTAGGGTTTAGGGTTTAGGGTTTAGGGTTTTTTAGGGTTTAGGGTTTAGGGTTTAGGGTTTAGGGTTTAGGGTTTAGGGTTTAGGGTTTAGGGTTTAGGGTTTAGGGTTTAGGGTTTTTAGGGTTTAGGGTTTAGGGTTTAGGGTTTAGGGTTTAGGGTTTAGGGTTTAGGGTTTAGGGTTTAGGGTTTAGGGTTTAGGGTTTAGGGTTTAGGGTTTAGGGTTTAGGGTTTAGGGTTTAGGGTTTAGGGTTTAGGGTTTAGGGTTTAGGGTTTAGGGTTTAGGGTTTAGGGTTTAGGGTTTAGGGTTTAGGGTTTAGGGTTTAGGGTTTAGGGTTTAGGGTTTAGGGTTTAGGGTTTAGGGTTTAGGGTTTAGGGTTTAGGGTTTAGGGTTTAGGGTTTAGGGTTTAGGGTTTAGGGTTTAGGGTTTAGGGTTTAGGGTTTAGGGTTTAGGGTTTAGGGTTTAGGGTTTAGGGTTTAGGGTTTAGGGTTTAGGGTTTAGGGTTTAGGGTTTAGGGTTTAGGGTTTAGGGTTTAGGGTTTAGGGTTTAGGGTTTAGGGTTTAGGGTTTAGGGTTTAGGGTTTAGGGTTTAGGGTTTAGGGTTTAGGGTTTAGGGTTTAGGGTTTAGGGTTTAGGGTTTAGGGTTTAGGGTTTAGGGTTTAGGGTTTAGGGTTTAGGGTTTAGGGTTTAGGGTTTAGGGTTTAGGGTTTAGGGTTTAGGGTTTAGGGTTTAGGGTTTAGGGTTTAGGGTTTAGGGTTTAGGGTTTAGGGTTTAGGGTTTAGGGTTTAGGGTTTAGGGTTTAGGGTTTAGGGTTTAGGGTTTAGGGTTTAGGGTTTAGGGTTTAGGGTTTAGGGTTTAGGGTTTAGGGTTTAGGGTTTAGGGTTTAGGGTTTAGGGTTTAGGGTTTAGGGTTTAGGGTTTAGGGTTTAGGGTTTAGGGTTTAGGGTTTAGGGTTTAGGGTTTAGGGTTTAGGGTTTAGGGTTTAGGGTTTAGGGTTTAGGGTTTAGGGTTTAGGGTTTAGGGTTTAGGGTTTAGGGTTTAGGGTTTAGGGTTTAGGGTTTAGGGTTTAGGGTTTAGGGTTTAGGGTTTAGGGTTTAGGGTTTAGGGTTTAGGGTTTAGGGTTTAGGGTTTAGGGTTTAGGGTTTAGGGTTTAGGGTTTAGGGTTTAGGGTTTAGGGTTTAGGGTTTAGGGTTTAGGGTTTAGGGTTTAGGGTTTAGGGTTTAGGGTTTAGGGTTTAGGGTTTAGGGTTTAGGGTTTAGGGTTTAGGGTTTAGGGTTTAGGGTTTAGGGTTTAGGGTTTAGGGTTTAGGGTTTAGGGTTTAGGGTTTAGGGTTTAGGGTTTAGGGTTTAGGGTTTAGGGTTTAGGGTTTAGGGTTTAGGGTTTAGGGTTTAGGGTTTAGGGTTTAGGGTTTAGGGTTTAGGGTTTAGGGTTTAGGGTTTAGGGTTTAGGGTTTAGGGTT